>CM059448.1:10880073-10910073 GCA_030390025.1 Squalus acanthias
ATACGACCTGATCTTACAATTCAAAGTCCATCCATTTTTGCACCTCAAAAGCGAATTATGTTTCCCCTTCCAGTTTTCTCCTTTCCTCTCCTGAAGGGGACAAATTCTGCTGTCGGGGGGGTGGGGGGGGGCAAGGGAAAGAAACCATCCCAATATTGCCAACAGCTTTCTGGTACCTCACGAAGTGGCCATTCTTTTTGTGCAAGCCTAGACAGCGAGTGCTGGCAGGCTCTTTGACCATGGGGGCACTAGTTTTGTCCTCACTGAAGGCCCACACACGTGCATTTTCAGCAGGAGTCACTGAACGGCAATAAAAAGGACCATAAACACTGGTAGATTTCTCCCCCTTGCCCCCCCACCCCCCGCACTTTTCTAACCCACAGTTGCAAGGTCAATTGTAGCACCCGAACATCTACTCTAGTTGAAATCAGCAGGAATCCAACTTGGATCCTATCTGGTCAATACGACTAGTTGTCTTGACCTACTTGGCCAAATCGGACTAACCAAATGGATTTTTTTTTTTTTTTTAATATGCCACCTCATTTTTTTTTTTGTTGCAGGAGCTAATGATTTTGCAAAGGACGGATTTCAATGATTAACAATAAGAAATGGGGTTTTGAAACCTTCTGGGTTTTGTACAAGAAATCAAGGCACTGGGTTTTTTGGACACCCGACTGACCAACACTCCCTTGCGGCTTATTACAGGCCTGAGACACCGATATTTCTTTTAGTCTTCAAAGTGATGCCTCTTGCTTCTATGAAATAATAGTCCAGCAAACCACTTGAGAACTGAAGCTCAGACCAGAGTGAGTTGCCATAAGGAAAAACATTAATTTTTTTTTTTAAACAAATCACAATTTACATTTCCCCCCCCCCAAAATATGGATTGGCATTATCCATTCATAAATACGTTTGGTCACTCTAAAGCTCAGTTCATTTTAAATTAAGCCAAACATGATCAACACATTTTGCCAAGAACAAAGTAATTATTTTTCCTCGAGTAAAATGAATTCATACAGGGATTGCAGACCATATAAACCAAACTCAATCCCTAGTTTGAGCTGGTTTACCTGATCTCAGCTACTGCTTTAATTAGCCCCAACATCTCGTGTATTGGAATGGAATCAGCCAAGTATCCTGTTCCTGACTGCTAGCCGGTCACCTCCTATTAGAATTGTGGGTCTATGGGGGTTAGGCGAGGACAGCATGGGATTCAGTTGTCAGGCTCCCTCACGGGTGAGCAGTCAGGCAACTCTTGGAGAAATCCATTGGCAGGATAGTCAGTGTTCTCGCTCAGGCCAACATCCCCAGCATCGAAGCTTTGACCACGCTCGATCAGCTCCGATGGATGGGCCACAGCGTCCGCATGCCCGATACGAGACTCCCAAAACAAGCGCTCTACTCGGAGCTCCGACACAGCAAGAGAGCCCCAGGTGGGCAGAGGAAACGCTTCAAGGACACCCTCAAAGCCTCCTCGAAAGAGTGCAACATCCCCACCGACACCTGGGAATCCCTGGCCCAAGACCGCACAAAGTGGAGGAGAAGCATCCGGGAAGGCGCCAAACACCTCGAGTCTCTTCGCCGGGAGCAAGCGGAAGCCAAGCGCACGTCAACCCAAGCACCCCACCCACCCGCTCCTTCAACCACCGTCTGCCCCACCTGTGACAAAGACTGTAGGTCCCGCATTGGACTCATCAGTCACCTGAGAACTCATTTTTATTGTGGAAGCAAGTCATCCTCGGTTCTGAGGGACTGCCTAAGAGAGAGAGAGAGAGAGAGAGAGAGAGCACCTCCCCACTCCCCCCAACTTAAAGTTTCTCCAGTGCCATTGCACTCTTTGGCTCACTTCAGCAGGCAATCAGCCTCAAGACAACTCGGGTCACAATTCTCACTTCCGGAGCTAGTCTGAATGCAGCGTTAAGATCACACAAAGACCTTCTCCGTCAGAACGAGACAGAACATGAATCAAAAGCAGACAGAAATCAGTTCCAGATCAGCCATCTCCACGACAGAACCAACACGCACATATCCTACAACCATTTGTAAAATAAGCTTGGCAGTGGCCTTTTTAAAAGCACACGCCCAGCCCAGCCCAGAGCCCAACGTGCAAATTCTCAGTAGCTGGAGTAAAATCAAATGAATGCTGCCCCAGCCAATCCCGGCGTACTATTTGGATAAAGTAACCACACAACGAATGAATCCCGTCTCTGTAGATGCAAAATCATCAGAAACTAGAAGCTGCATTTGAATTTGTTCTGTGAATAATTAAACGCCACGGCAGTCTCCAAAACAAATAACTTGCTGTGTAAAGCACTATTCTAAATATCATACATCAGAATTAGTAAAACACACAGAATCACAGAACACTCATTGGCAGTGTGCTCAATGTTTACACCATTCCTAGTTTCGCACCAGTTAGAACCACAAACAAAAGGTCTTGAAGTGGCCTAAGTTTACTCTCGGCTTCACAGACGCAGATATTCGAGTTTCTCTGTCCAGGATCAATATTTCTCTCCCATATTTCACCCCCCCCCATTTCCAAGTTGTAGGCTCCTCAATCCTGTTTGCTAATTCCCGGCTCAGGAGAGGCCAACACTCCGAGGTGGAAGCTATCAGATCATGTACGCAAGACAATTTCAACATTTTCACCCTTTCCAAAGCCGAGCAGAGTTTCTGCGAACGAGCAGCCACTATCTGGTTTTTAAGTCAGTCAGTGCGTGGGGCATAGCAGCTTCCCAGAGCTGTGAACAAGTCCCAACATTCACGCCACGAGAAGGATTGTCTGCTGGGAACAACCCTCTCCAACCACACAAATATCGTCCAACAGCAAATGCCACTCATTGCTCACACAGGGCACAGAGGCAGTGTACAAAACTATACCTGGATCTGCTCCATTCGGTCTCAATGCTTCAAAGCTGCACAGACATTAGTGGGACTGTCACCTGGCTGTAGGCAAATACTTTCAGCTGAAATTCTTTCTATCTCTCATTGCAACACCATCACCACCCATTGGGTACGGTTCCTCCCATGGTTCCTCCCCTGAAGAGGCCACATAGTTTGAGTCATTCGCCTTTAAAAAGGTTTTTTTTTAAAAAATATGCAAGAAAATATGAGTGCAAGTACAGGCACTGAGATCATGTTTTAATACTTTAATACCTGTACTTGCATTTAGGTCTTTTCCTCACACCTCCACCCTCCAAAAAAGGAAAAAACTGATAGCAGAGCAGCACCAGCAGATCATTTTAAACCAGCAACTCCTATTCTGAATTACCAACATCAGTCACGCCACGATAGGGAAACTAGACCTCCCTCCATCTTATAGGGGGGGGTGGAGGAGATAAAGGAAATAAACTGGAGGCCATTTTAACTCTCGATGCCTGGCTTCAGCGGCCTAGCATCCAGTGGACCATCCCACCTTCTCAGTCAAGGGGTGCCTGTCCCAGGCAAATCAAGTAAGTAAGAAAAAAGAAAAAAAGTGAAACAGATACATAAAGTAACTATTTTTCCACTTAAATTAGGAAATTCTCAGCTACCGGGTGAGGTTTTGACTCCTAATAGGATTGCGCAAGAGGTTTGAGTTCAGGAGTTGCCGCCCAATATAACCAGTTTGGTGAGCTCGGGTACTTCAAAGCTGGCCATTGTTGTTAGAGAAGTGAAGCGTTTCACAACAACAACAACAACAACAACTTGCATTTATATTAGCGTAGAAAAACGCCCCATAGTGCTTTACTGAAGTGAGGGGTCGTGGTGAAGAGATACCTGGCACCTCCACCTGGCAGCTTATTTTAATTACTGCATCTGCCTGGAAAGCCAGGGGAAAACAAAGTAACAGCAATTGGGGCAGCACTACAATGCACCGTGCCACGGAACAGGAGACCCGTCAAATATCAGTGACTGCTCTTCAAAAATATTTCATTAGTTGTGAAGCACTGGTTATGGAAGCAAACACTGTAGGCAACTGCACACAGTAAGCTCCCACAAACAGCAAAATGACCGACCAACTTTGGTGGTATTGGTTGAGGGTGGCGGGGGGGGGAATGTTGGCCAGGAAACCAGGTGGACTCCCCTGTTCTTCTTTGAGTAGCGCTGTGGGATCTTTTCCATCCACCCGAGGAGGGCAGACAAGGCCTGGCTTTAATGCCCGATCCAAAAGACAATGGAGCACTCCCTCAGAACTGCAAGGAAATGTCCGTCTAGCTCGTGGGCTGAAGTCTGGAGTGGAGTTTGAACTTTCAAGCTTATGACTCAGGAAAGTGCGCTACCAAGCTGACCCTGGAGAGAAACTAAAAAGGCAAAAACACCAAAGATAACTTTCCACAGACCGAGCCACTTTGTGTAAAAGGAATAAAAAAAAGAAGAGGGACCAGAAAATACTGGTCATTTGCTCGCTCCCGAGTTATTAGGTCTGCTTTACTGGTCAAGTGAGCTGCATATTCCACTCTTCTGTGACCTATACATTGGAAATTCAGACATCAATCAAAGATTGCCTGTATTCAAAGTTACCTGACTGTACCCAATAGGTAGGCTACTTATGGACTTAAGCGATACCAATGCCCCTCCCCAGCAAAGTTCTTTGCACCTATGAACTGTTCCGACATCAATACAATGACAGCAGAATGTCAGTGACACAGGGAGGTTACCTCTTAGAATCATTGAATACAAGCAGCTTCCTCTTTTTTTGTTTGGGTAACTGTTAATTGATTAAATTTGATGAAATCGAAACTTCTGCTTTTTTTTGTAAGCACTTCCTCTTCCTGTGTCTCAATTACTGATAAGATTTATCTGGACAGAAACTGCCGAGACCCAACATCCAGTACTCCTTCCCCCGGTCTAAAAAAAACCCCTAGAATCGGCCCATAAAACTGATCTCAGAAAATTCTGTTCAAATATCTAATCAGTTGTCAGCTGTGGCTCAGTGGGCAGCACCCTTGCCTCGGAGTCAGAAGGTTGTGGGTTCAAGTCCCACTCCAGAGACTGGAGTACAAAAATCTAGGCTGACACTCCCGGTACAGTACTGAGGGAGTGCTGCAGCGTCGGAGGTGCCGTCTTTCAGATGCGAAACCCAGGCCCCGTCTGGTGGCTGTAAAAGATCCCATGGCGCTATTTTGAAGAAGAGCAGGGCAGTTCTCCCCGGTGTCCTGGCCAATATCTATCCCTCAACCAACAGCACTAAAAAAAAACATTATCTGGTCATTATCACATTGTTGTTTGTGGGAGCTTGCTGTGCGCAAGTTGGCTGCCGCGTTTCCTACATTAAACAGTGACTGCACTTCAAATGTACTTCACTGGCTGTAAAGCACTTTGGTCCCGAGGTTGGGACAGGCGCTTTTTTTTTTAAATCACCCATATCATTTTTGTTTTAACCTTAAAGAAAATCTTTAACTTTTATCACCCCAATCTGAGTCACACCACCCAGACAAGATTAAACATTCAAAACCAAACAGGAGCAAGCATTTGCAGGTTAAATACAGTCAACCCCATTACCATGAATAGAATGAGACTGCCAGGTTAATATCATTTTCAATCAAGGCTGGAGATTCTCTTGCAAGGAACTAGCAAAACCTCCCGCCCTCCACAAATAGCAGGGTGTTTACATTCCATTACTGAGGGAGTGTTACAGAACCCTTGTAATGGGTTCTGCATCAGAGCCTTTAAAAGCACTCATCGCCAAGCTTCTTGTATTAAACAAGTTCAACGCCAACATTTTCTCAGACTGCATGGGATGATTTTTTTTAAAAAGCTATGCAGGAGCACTGTCCCAACGGGCAGGAGGGAGACTGATTAACATTCGTGACTTTGTGCGAATCAGGGGATCTAGTTCAACCTGCTCAGCAAAATTCAAAAGAAGAGCGCATGGAATGCTGAACGGAGATGGGGCGGTGTTGCATCAGTGGAAATGGAACAAAGTGGGTTGAAACACAGGATCGGATTGTATATCACGTGACTGGTACTATGGCAATACCACAGGGTACGTGACAGAAAATTACCAGGCAACATATCGCAATTTAAACTGGTCATTTTTAAGTAACATTATGTAGATGGGTCCCACGAAGGGGGGGCAATAGAAGGACTTCTGCTCCTGTTTGGTTACTGATTATTCTCTGGCTTCTTGATCTTATTCCCCACCCCACCCCACCCCACCCACCTCCTCGCTATGCAACCTTTTTATTTTCACGGGAATGAGACATCAACGTAGGATGGCACGAGTGCCAGAGAGCCCACGTTTATTTGGAAGGGGGAAAAGAGAGGGGAAGATTTTGCCCTAAAAGGAAAAATAAAACAAAATTAAAAATAGACTGGGCTGCAACCCAACGTCCTGCTGGTGACCTGTGGCGTCCAAGTGATACCCAACACTCGGATCATACCCTGATCACGAGGAGCATTCAGCGGGTGGCGGACAGTCACTTCTCCGCACTTTGTGGAGGGTGTCTGAGCAAACACTGAATCGACTGCTCTGCCCAGGCCTCATCGCCGAGAGATCTGAAGCCAAACTGAATCAAATAGGTCAACCACCACAAAATATCCAAACTCATACTTCCCCAACAGCTCGACAAAGGGGTGTTACCAGCGCTCTGGAAGGATGTGATTAAAGTGGAGATCGAACCTCCTCATTAGTCATATTTTAATAGCTATGTACTGGGAACTGGCAGTCATTTTAAATTTTGGTCACTGCCACAGTCAGTATTTCAGCTCCAAATAAACAAGCCACTCCGGATGAGATTCACGGCTTTTGTGCGCAATTGAACAGACAGGGCATTCTTCCATTTGCTTTGTTCTGGAGATAATCCAATAAAATACTGCAGACACCCACTGTGCCTTCTGTTTGACAACCTATATTTCGATTTTGAAAGATATATAGTTTTGATTTATTTTATTTCTGGTCCAACTTAAGAAGCACACCAGGAGTTTCTCTCAGTTCACCAGTTTTTCCCCGAAGCTATCAAGATAGGAGCTGGAGACTCCACGTGTCCAATGAAAACCCACACATGCAACTTATTTTATGGGCACAGCTCCTGGTTTATCCGTAGAGTGCAAAGTGTTGTCCATTATGTTATTTTGTATACGGAGGAGGGAGCACAAGTTAAAAGTACTGCAGAAATAATGCAAATGGTGCCTTTAACATAGTAAAACATCCCAAGGCGCTTCACAGGAGCGTTATCAAACAATATCGGACAGCGAGCCACGAAGATATTAGGACTGGCTTGGTCAAAGAGGCAGGTTTTAAGGAGCGTCTTAAAAGGAGGAGAGTGAGGTAGAGAGGTGGAGAGGTTTAAGGAGGGAATTCCAGAACTCGGGGCCGAGGCAGCTGATGGCACGGCCGCCAATGGTGGAGCGATGAAAATCAGGGCTGCACAAGAGGCCAGAATTGGAGTAAATACCTGGTGGGTAAAGGCACTGACTGGTAGAACACCAAGTCACGTTGACCAGGAGCGAAAGGTTTAATTCCCAGTCGGTACTCAGCAAGGGCAGGAGTTGGCCTCAATGCCCCAATCCCTGAGCTGGGGCAAAGGGGGAAAGAGGAGAAGAAAAGAACACCCAGGTTCCTTGCTCACTATCGCTATCCAGTGATCCCTGCTGGAGAGTGGATTGGGCTTGGCCATGATGCCCTTAATGGCTCAATTAGCCACTGATGCTCACTGTCTAGCCTCACATGAAGGGCCACTTGAACCAGGTACTTGGGAATCTGCTGACAACTGCAGACCATAACACAGCAAGAGTCAACCCTAAGGAGACAACGAGGGGGGTGGGGGCGAGGGAGGAATTACTGATTTATCATTGAGCTCAGCAGAGATTTTTTTTTTTTTTTTTTAAATCACAACTCAAGAGCTCTTCTGTTTACTGATTCAGTTTCCCAACAACATGCTTTCAGATCTATCAGACATAGCTTCCCACTGGCACCTATGTTAGGAAGCATGCATGCTAAAAGGAACCTTTGTAGACATCAACAGCATGTGTCCACCATTTGACTGAAACAGAAGAGGTCTTAAACAGTGATTTAGAGACAGAGGGAGAGGGTTGTATCCATGGAACCCTCTTAGTCCTCTGCGTAAAATGCAGAACATTTCCTGTGAGATCAGCAAATGGTCCTTTTTAGGTAGTTTGTCAGCCTCGGGGTGAAATGTAAAACAAAGAGGGGGGGAAATGCTCACATTCAATAACAGAGAGATGGATATTTTCTGAACGTCTCAGAGATTCCAATTATCAAATGTCCCGGGGTAAAATAACTGAGTCAGGAACATAAAAAAGAAAACATTGATGGTGAAGGATGTCACGGCCAGGAAATGGAACACTTACTCCATGGAGCACTTCCAGGTCAAGTAAAACATTGCCAGATGGGGTAAGATAGCACAGTGGTTGTGTTACTGGACGAGTAGTCCAGAGGCCTGGACTAATGATCCGGAGACACGAGTTCAAATCCCACCACAGGCAGCTGGAGAACTTAAATTCAGTTAATTAAATAAATCTGGAATAAAAAGCTAGCATCAGTAATGGTGACCATGAAACTACCGGATTCTCAAAAATCCATCTGGTTCACTAATGTCCTTTAGGAGAAGGAAATCTACCGTCCTTTACCGGTCTGGCCTATATGTGACTCCAGACCCACAGCAATGTGGTCGACTCTTAACTGCCCCTCTGAAATTGCCTAGGAAGCCACTCAGTTGTATTCACCACCACCTTCTCGAGGACAATTAGGGGTGGGCAATAAATGCTGGCCTTGCCAGCAACGCCCACAACCCGTGTATGAATACAAAAAAAGATGCACAGCAAAGTATTCTATTCTGCTGCAACTTCAGAAGATCGCCCCCCACCCACCACAGCTGCTTGTGTGTGAATTCCTCCACTTTCCACACCAGTAAGAATGCAAGTTTGGCATCAGCGTACGTCAGATTACGGGCACACCTGTGCTGCAGTCCACTGGGACTGGCCAAACACATTATCAGAGGGTCCTCAAAACCAGGGGAAGAGAGAATTTTCAACCACCGGTCTGAGCTGGATATAAAGCTCGAGATGAAAGGGCAGTGCGTTCGTTAATCACTGCTCCACCCAGGTCCTCAAAAACTAGGGTTAACTTCTGCACACATCAGATTGAGGAACGTCAATATTGTGGGAAGACAGCACCATCACTTTGGCCACTCAGCGCCAGCATTACGACTCCCAGGTCACGGACAGCATGCGTTAAGACAGAATAAAATTTCCCTCGGCATCTCGGAATCCCTGCCTCAAGAAAAGCACTCTCTCTACTACACCAATGTGGCACGGTCCCACATCAACCATCCTTACGGTCTCGGAGGAAGATTGCCAATTTAATGCTGAATTATAGGTAGTTTCATAACGTAGACTCACACCCAAGGTTGACAGCGCCCAAAGTAATTTAATGTCGCTTCAGATTATTGGCCAAAAGTGCAATGAGAGACCTTCAAACCATCAACCTCAGCTGGATTCAGACTCTGCACCCAGTAATGGAGAGACAAGCCTGTGAGCCAATTTTAACAAACAGTTGGTAAAGAAATTCAGGAAGATAATCTGATTTTGATACCAGCATGTTTTATAGCAATTAAAAAGGGGGGGGGTATGAGATGAAAGCAAATGCTGTACAGGAGTGCGATTCAAAGGGCAGAGACAGGACCAGCAAGGTGCATTCACAGTTTTTATACCCTGTCCAGTACTTTAAGCCATTAGCATTACTAATGACCATGGCAGTGTTCAAAATGTGTCATTTAACATTAACCTGATGCTTAACCTTCTGGACCAGATCCAAGAGGCTATCCGGTGATATCCAGGAGTCGAAGTGACACGTGTGCTGCTGGCAAAGAGGAAAACCTTCCCGCCCCCGCCCACAAACACACACCCAGCCCACTCAAGCGTCTGCCAGTCTAGTCACTATCCACCCAAGTTCACATTTAATGGAACTATTCCGTGACCACCTTTCAAAAAGGACTGGAGCCGGCGCTCTGAGATTTCATGCGGGGCAGTCTCAGAGCTTTCAACCATATGCAGTTGGTAAACTTGCAAGTAAAAAAACCATCAAGCCGATGAAAAAAAAGTTAAGGAGCCAGAGATAACCGCAATTAGAAACAATGGCACGATCGCGACTTCGCTGTTTTACTCCTCTCAAAACACAAACTCTTCTTCATTTTATTGAGTACCAACTAACACAACTGTTAAAAAGTGAAAAATAAATATTGCAAAATAAAAAATTCCAGTGGCTTGCAATTTTTTTTTTAAAAAGAAGCTTTTTAAATAAAAAATAATCTCGTAGTCCTGCAGATTCAGACTTTGCATCAAACTATTAGTTAATTAAAAAGGCTGGGGGTGTGGGGTATTTAAAACGTGAAACATTTTCCAATCTGTGGGGAACATTTCACCAAATGTTAAACATTTACAAAAATTCAAGGGACTTTTCAAGTAAGAAAATCTACGGTAAATTCACTTGTTTGCAGTTTTAAGTAGATTATATTTGTTTTTTCACCTTAAAAGTAACAGATTTAATTTGACACAGGTCTAATTGTTCTCAAGCATGTCATTCCATTAACGCTTGCAATTTATTTTAGGTCATCGACATTTTAAAATCAATGCAAATGTAATATTTTACCTGCAGTGTTCCCCCTCTCTCTCTCTGTATAAATAATGCAATGTCCAACTCACTTGCTTGTTACCCACCGTGTGTTGTGGAGTGTGTCCTCTGGATGGGAAGCCGGGCTCCTCCGGCTCCAGCAGCCGGCTCTCCGCGCCGCCCGGGGACGGCAGCCACACGCCGGGTGTGGGGCTGGGGCTGGGGGGCAGCCCGGAGTCGGGGCTGTCCAGCACCCGCTCTCCCAGCCGCTTCGGCTCCACCAGGGGGCCAGTTACCTCCTGCAGGTTCAGACTGCCCACCATCGTCGCTTTCCCACAATCTGATCTCTTGTGTGTATAAATATATATATTTTAAAAAGTGCAACAAAAAAAATTGCAAAAATAAAAAATTCCAGTGGTTTGCAATTTCTTTTTAAAAAAGATGTTTTTTTTAAAAAAATAATAATAATCTCGATTCAGACTTTGCATCAAACTATTAGTTGCTAATGCACTCAATCTGCTGCCCAGCCAGCTTTCTCTCTCTCTCTCTCTCTCTCTCAGACCTGGTGGCAGAGCGCTGGTGTGCAAGTGCTTGCGGTGGGTTGAGCAGGAGGTTCGGCTCAGTCAAGCCTCTCCCCAGCTCAAGGATCTCATTGTTTCTTGGGGAAGCTGTGTCTGAGCAAGAGGCTGGTGGAAACGCCTGCCCAGCTCCAGCCGCCCCGCTGATTGGTTGGCCCAGGGAATCATGTGGGTGTGGGCGGGGTGGGCCAAAAAAAAAAGTTTGAACTTGGGACAACCCACAACAAACTTACTGCACTTAGAAAAGTTGCAGCCATCGTATCAATTGACCCACTGTGTCGCTGAAAGAACGCCCCCCTCTCTCAGCCCTCGCATACTTTGCAAGCTGCATGCTTGCTATCAGAGAACAGATGCAAGAATTTTTCAAATTATTTTTGAAGGGCTAGTGTGTGTGTGTGTGGGTAGGGGGGATCAGGATGGAATATTTATAAACTAGGCGAGGTATGTGTGTGTGGGGAGGGGCAACAGTGCATGCCAACCGGAGGAGGATGTCAGATGTGTTACAGATGTGTACACAATCGGCATATTCTTCATTTTTTTGGGGGGGTGGGGGGGGTTATGGTTGAATTTTGAGCCCATTAAAGTGAGGGATTTCGACTTCAGGCATATTTCCTCATGATTTGCAGCAAGCACCTTCAAGTCAAGTTAGATACACAGCAAAGCTTCTTCTACTTTGCCCCAAAAATGTGTTATATGTGGATGAGCACCCACCATACCACGCCAGTGTGACATTTCCCAGCCACTCTTGATATTGCCCATTTAGTGTGGAACTATAAGTTTGTTTGTATGGTGGATCTCTGCTCTAAAGCAACTAGGTTGACAAGACTGCTTGTCCGACATCCAGTTTGGATGAGCAGAAATTTCCTCCAATTAAATATTGGGAAGACCGAAGCCATTATCTTCGGTCCCCGCCACGAACTCCATTCCTTAGCCACCGACTCCATCCCTCTCCCTAGCATCTGTCTGAGGCTGAACCAGATTGTTTGCAACCTTGGTGTCATATTTGACCCCAAAATGAGCTTCTGACCTCATATCCGCAGCATAACTAAGACCGCCTATTTCCACCTCCGTAACATCGCCCGACTCCGCCCCTGCCTCAGCTCATCCGCTGCTGAAACCCTCATCCATGCCTTTGTTAGCTCTAGACTTGACTATTCCAACGCACTCCTGGCTGGTCTTCCATGTTCTATCCTATTTAAAATTGAGGTCATCCTAAACTCGACTGCCCATGTCCTAACTCGCAACAAGTCCTATTCACCCATCACCCCTGTGCTCGCTGACCTACATTGGCTCCCAGTTAAGCAACGCCTCGATTTTAAAATTATCATCCGTGTTTTCAAATCCCTCCATGGCCTCGCCCCTCCCTATCTCTATAATCTCCTCCAGATATCTGCGCTCCTCTGATTCTGGCCTCTTGAACATTCCTGATTTTAATTGCTCAACCATTGGTGGCCAAGCCTTCAGTTGCCAAGGCCCTAAACTCTGGAAATCCCGCCCTAAACCTCTCCGCCTCTCTACCTCTCTTTCCTCCCTTAAGACGCTCCTTAAAACCTACCTCTTTGACCAAGCTTTTGGTCATCTGCCCTAATTTCTCCTTATGTGGCTCGGTGTGAAATTTTGTTTTGTTAACGCTCCTGTGAAGCGCCTTGGGACATTTTACTATGTTAAAGGCGCTATATAAATAAAAGTTGTTGTTGTTGGTTGAAACAGCCTCACTCATTTCACTCCTGAGAAAGGATTTTCATCCCAGCAGACAGCGTTGGAGTGAATCCAGATTAAAGTATCAGTGTTCCAACCCACTGTACCTTTCAATCCCATTTAACATGTCTAGATTCATTGTGCACTAAATCTTTGATTTCACTTTACATTTTTTTTTATATATTTGCTTTAAGATTCGGTTAAACCTTGACAGATTTTACTGCAGTTTTCTTTTTGGTGATTTAAAGGACCATTGTTCCATAATCATTATTAGTGTGGTATTGCTAATGTTATCATCAATCTATTTATCAACTATATCATTGTTTTTAAAAATCAGAGTGGCACTTTGCTCCCCTGCCAAGGCTCCCATCCACCACCTTAAACATTCACTCCCTCCACCACCGGCGTACCGTGGCTGCAGTGTGTACCATCTACAAAATGCACTGCAGCAACTCGCCAAGGCTTCTTCGGCAGCACCTCCCAAACCCACGACCTCTTCCACCTAGAAGGACAAGGGCAGCAGGCGCATGGGAACATCACCACCTCCAAGTTCCCCTCCAAGACACACACCATCCTGACTTAGAAATATATCGCCGTTCCTTCATCGTCGCTGGGTCAAAATCCTGGAACTCCCTCCCTAACAGCACTGTGGGAGCACCTTCACCACACGGACTGCAGCAGTTCAAGAAGGCGGCTCACCTTCTCAAGGGCAACTAGGGATGGGCAATAAAGGCTGGCCTTGCCAATGACGCCCACATCCCTTAAGCAAATTAAAAAAAAGTAAGTGTTGCCAAGTAAGCTGCTGATTTTTCTTTTCTGATTATATTTACCAATAGTACACTAAATTGAAACAGTAAACTATCATATTGGTTTTGTGGTCACTCTTTTTAATGTAGTAGTAGGATACCTATACACTGGGGGACATCAGACCACTTCTGCTTAGAACACAAACTTGTAGCTCCTTGTCAGTGCACAAGTTCTTTTTCTCGCTATTGAATTTTGAATTGTTAGCCACCTTTAGTGCATTTAAAAAAAATGCAGAATCAACTGGAGCTGTATCAATATATGCAAAGCCTCTTCAAAAACACAAATATTTCCCCCTCCGCCATACTTCATTCCTTCGCCAAGAAAGAACTTGTAGTTATACAGCACCGCCCATCTTCAAAGCATCCCCACCCAATGGCAGTCACCATTGCTACGTAAGCAAGCACGGAAACCAATTTACACACAGCAAGATTTCACAAACAACAAATGAGATAAATGACCAGTTAATCTGTTTTCGTTGAGGGATAAATGTTGGCCAGGACACAAAGAAAACTACCCTGTTCCTCTTCAAATAATGCTGTGGGATCTTTCACATCCATCTCAACAGGCAGACAGGGTCTCTGTTTAGTATGTTCTCCGAAGGATAGCACCCCCGGCAATGCAGCACTCTCTTGGTGCTGCACTTAAATTTCAGCCGACACTATGTGCCCAACTCCTGAAATGGAGCTCGAGTCCAAGACCTTCTGATTCAGAGATGAGAGTGCTACCACTGAACCAAGCTGACATTTGAGAGGAGGGGGGGAGTTGACCTTCTTTGGGCTTGTATCACTACCAACCAAGAGCAAGTTTATTGGAGGTGCCTGACAGTGGTGAGTGAATTGAAATCATGCCCCTCATTTTCCATCATTCACATTGGGTGGAGGGAGGACCTCGCCTCCTATCTCCCTCCAGCGTGATTGGGAAATTGATTATGAACAGAAGAAACTGACAGGCAGGTAAAGACCTGCCCCACACCATGATGGCTGGAGCATCATGACCAAGCACTTCCTCCCACGCCATGTCATCTCTTAGGAGAGGCAAAAGGGGGGAAAAAAACAGGGCCAGGAAGGGAAAAAATACCCTGGAAAGTTCCTTTCTGACTCCCTCATGCGATCGAAACCAGTCCAGGAGATCACATGCAATGTTCCCTGTAAGCTGCGAGAGTGCACAGCCGCGCAGCAATCTGTCACGGTACCGCGCGGCCCACTCACAAGCTGTCCCGTTGAAGATACTGAGCTGCAAATTTACCGAGCATTTAAATAAACAGGCCGCGCACCCACGGTAATATTTAGGAGAGAGTGTTGGTCACATGGATCAAGTGTTATCTATAAAGACACCTACCGTCTATATGCTGCGATCTCGGCCCCAGTCATGAACTGATCCAGCTCCCTCTTGAACTGACTGTGTGTCGAATGGTGGGCATTAGTCCATGTTCCTCTCACTCACACCCCTACTGCTGACGTCACTTGACTGCTGATTGCATCAGCAGCAGCTTCAAACTATTTAAAACAAACACAACACAAACCTCGAGTTACACAGAGGATGTTACAAGCACACCGTCAAAGCTCCACACGGTTTATAGTCTATGTCGGGCCACTGGGAGACCTCCCATGTTTCCCTCTCCTACATAACCTGGCCTCTTTCCAGACACCAACCTACAGGCATACTTTGTGAATAATCATAGGTGGTTTTAACTGTGAGGTTTCATTATTCTGACTTATTTTATGAGGCGAGTATAGCGTCGTAAAATCAGATTTGTACGTTTACAGTGATTGATTTACTGATTCAAAACATTTTTACCCAAATGCTGCAGGTATCCTTCATCCAGTTTGACTAAATTGTTCACTATTAGATTCTGATTATGATTAAGCGCCTTGGGACATTTCACTACGTTAGGGACGCTGTATAAATAAATGCAAGTTGTGTTGATTATGGCAAAAGAAGAATTCCCAATTGTCTGAGAATGATTGCAATCACCACCTCTCATCGAATGAGCTTCACTTTACCTCAAGACCTTTTGATTGTCCCACAGCACGGACAGCTTCAATGTCAAGAGATTAGACAGTTACAGGATTTGGCTGCTCTCAGCTGGAGAGCAGCAGCTGGAATGCCAACATTTCTCACCGTTCTCCTGGGCTAGGGAAAGGGTGGGGGGAACAATCAGCCGGGGTTCTCACTCCTGATTGCTGCTGTCCAGTGGCTGGAAGGCGCACATCTGGTGAGAACAGCATCAACCAGGCTGTGCCGCTCGCCATGGTACAATAACCCACTGATGCACACCATCAAGGGCATGGGCGGGGGCGGCGGGCTGGAGAAGCTTTTCCAGATAAGGGAAGGGCAAGGATGTGGAGCGGCTTAAGGATGAGGATTCCGAAATCGATTCGCTGGGGCACGGAGAGCCAATGGAACGTGGTTGGGATGGGGTGGACGGGTTGGTGTGAGAGAGTTCTTCCCCCGGGCTAGCTGAAGGGTATGAAGTGTGGAGGCCAGAGAAATGAGCATTTGAGAAATCAATCCCTGAGCTCGTTTGAAGGCACGGATTAGGATTACTGCAGCGGTGGAAATGAGGTAGGTGTGTAATGAGACAATATCCCGGAGGGGGGAAGAAGGCAGTCTTCCGAGGGACTGGATGTGGGGCTTAACATTCAGCTCAGGGCTGATGTGCCACAGTTCAATCTAGAACTTGACTTCACCTTGAGCCAAGACAGTACGATGTGCACAGAAGACCACGATAAGCACAAATCTCAATCATTACGTTTTAATTATCATACTAGTATTTTAAGAAATATTTGTGAGAGTTTATTTTTTGATATACAATTGCCAACAGTAATAAGGAGCTACACTGCATTTTAAAAAGATAGCTATTTGCTGATATACAACCCAAACCAAATTGCTTTCAACTTTTAAATTAAAGGGGACTGAAGCAGGCACCAAAGGAGGGCAGCAACAAGCACACACAAACATGTTTATCCATCTGGGAGAACCGAATGATAATTGGCTTCAGCTGTGAAGTCAGGCAATTAGTGTGGCACTCCCCTGACAGGCCACAACACCTCATTATTGTACATGGCAATATACCTACAGTCTTTTCTCAATTTAGTCCTTACAGGCTCGACTTGGCTCTATTTATTTTTCCACGCAACCCCTTGCTCCACCGGAACTCCTTCAGCCGAGAGAGACGGGCACTGCAGATCCGCATGCTTTGCCAGGATTGTCACCAATGCTGCTAGGGGGGGACTAACTGATGGTTTGTTTATTATGACAAATAGGAGCTGGATTCTGGGCGGGGCGGGAAAGAAAAAAAAATTGAGACTTGGCTCCCATTCGCCACTATACAGTGAAGTTAAAGAACTTGGAACAAACAAAACCCACAGTGCTATCACTTATTACAAAGTAATTGTTGAGGTCTCACCAGTGTAGACGCTGCCAGCTCAACACTCAAATCAATGGCAGAAACTTAACATGAATACCACCTATCCACTTCTGTCCCACAATCAGTTTTTCAGAAGACCTTCTCTTCATGTGGTCCTTAAAGGAGCTTAAACCCTATAAATATGCAGCGTGTAAAACACCCTGTTTAATCAGCAGGAGGCAAAACATCAAACACAGCAATGTGGCTCAGAACATCAGCCATACATGCCTCATATCCTGCTTAAGTGGGGTGAGATTGGCTGAGTGGTCTCTCTTTCTTGGTGGAATCCTATCCGAGGATTCTCCATGTCAGAGAACTGACAGAACTTATCCCAGTTGTAGTTGTTAGATTTTTGTTTACTGGTACTGGGGGGAGGAGGGGATTTGATTTCCAATGACTTCAGTTGGATAGATTTTGATTGCAATTGTCTTTTGTATATTGAAATCTGTGCTATTTGAATCTGTAATCTATTTTTCTGGTTTGTGCGTATCTTTATATTGGTCAACGTCTCAAGAACTTTGTACATGTTTATTCTCATTGTTGTCGACAAAAATGTGAATACAGAAAAATATCTGGGCGCTGAACAAGGTGGTGGATGACAACTGGTGAGAAATGAACACTTCATGTTTTCACCAGTGATCGTGTTTGCTGTTCCCGCTCAAGTATAACCCACATCATTTGCAACTTCTGTTCCCCATACACATTCCAGGACAACACATCTCCTACTGCACCAGAATTCCCCGCAGTCTCCAGCCTAGAATCTGGGCGTTGTCAGAGAAATTGTCAACAATATTAAACCGTAGCAAAGTTGGAGCAGTTTTAGTGCCATTGAGGCCCCGTTTAACCAGAAAGTAGGTCGTCAGAAATATGACTCTTCACTGTTGTTTAATGATGTGTCTACTGGTGCCAGGCTCGCTCTAAGAGTGAGTCTGGCAGCTCCAGTAATGGCAGCTCCAGTAATGCCAGCACACTGTTTTTGAAAGGCCATAATGATCTTCTTTGTTGCTGGGGAGACATGGCAGGAAAAGCACACTCTGGAGTCAGATAACATTTCTCTTCAGACTACCCCAATATGGGAATCATACTAGTATGAGGGAATTTTCATACCATTTTTTTTGGGGGGGGGGGGGGGGAGAGAGAAAGGAGAGGGAAGTGCATTACAGCTGTGCCGGTGTTAAATCTTCCACATAATAATTTGGTGATCCTAACGGCTGATTTGGGATGAAGTACAGACTTATAGTGGTGCCCAGCTGTTCAATAATGTAACACATCCCATTACCCCCAAGCTCTTTTCACATTAGTGGAAGTATTTTTTGTGTTTTCTACGACGAGGATGGGTTGCCTTGGAAGATGGATCTCTTTTCTACTTTACACTGCACCCAGTGACAGTACTGAAGATTAATATAATCGGGTAGCGTTTCACCAACCTAGGTAGCACTGGAGAGAAACACTCAACAAGACAACTGGGGACTTCAGACAGCCTGGTTAGATTATAGTCACAGCCCCACGAACAAACATTCAGCCCAGCAGAACTCGATTTATAGAGATCCCATTGGGAGGGTCCACTCCAGATTCAACCCAGCATTAACAAAGCAGAATAGACAAGAGATCTTCGGTGCCTATCACTGGGCTGGAATCAGTGGTGGGGAAACAAAAAGGGCCTCATAGAATTTAAATTTTATATTTCACTTTTCAACACCACTAATTCACTTGGAACATCTCATGTTAATCCATCTTTAAATTTAGACTATATTCTATCGCTGAGCCTTAATCCATAAATTGCCTTTGACTGCCAGGATAAATGTAGCTCAAAGATGAATGTTTTCTACCAGAACCAAATTAAAAAGAGTAATTCCTTTTTCAGTTTATAGGCATTCGTGATTTCTGGCTGCATTCCTTTGGAAAACCAATTTTTCCCTCCCCCTCTGAAATTTGAATGTTTGTCTTAAGTAGATGTTTGTGAGGAACACAACTGCCTGAATTGGCCGTAAGATTAACCAGATTTGGCTACGACAAGCTAACTAAGCAGAAAAAACTCTCTCAGGTTTTTGTGATTTTCATGGCCAAGTATAACAGTGCTAGGAATTTATTTTTGCACTTTACCTTGCACTGAATTATCATATCAAACATTTTAGTTAGGTAAAAGATTGATTTGCATTTATATAGCGCCTTTCACAACCTCAGGACGTCCCAAAGTGTTTTACAGCCAATGAAGTACTTATTGATATATAAACAGAAAATGCCAGAAATATTCAGCAGGTCAGGCAGCATCTGTGGAGAGAGAAACAGAGTTAACGTTTCAGGTCAATGACCATCACAGACCTGAAACATTAATGTTTCTCGCTCCACAGATGCTGCCCGACCTGCTGAGTACTTCCAGCATTTTCTGTTTATATTTCAGACTTCCAGCATCCATAGTATTTTGTCTAAGTACTTTTTGAAGTGTAGTCACTGTTGTAATGTAGGAAACGTGGCAGCCAAATTGCGCACAGCAAGCTCCCACAAACAGCAACGTGATAATGACCAGATAATCTGTTTTAGTGATGTTGGTTGAGGGATAAATATTGGCCATGACACCGGAGATAACGTCCCTGCTCTTCTTCAAAATAGTGCCGTGGGATCTTTTACATCCACCTGAGGGGGCCTCGGTTTAGCATCTCATCCGAATAGCACAGTACGTCTTCAACCACAACCTCACAACAGATGCTCCCACAGCGCTTCTGTAAGATTGCCATTCCCATACTCTGTTCTTCCTGGCCTTTCCAAACAACAGTTGGTGTACATTCAGGTTTGTTTAGTGCTGTGGATTTCTGTAAATTAACATCAAGTTAGATGCAAGTTTTTCCTCTAATAGCTCTCGCTCACACCCAGAATGGTGTTAGGTAAGGAGTTTCAAATATTGACTCAGTGACGATGAAGGAACAGCAGTATATGCCCAAACCATGATGGTGTGCGACGTGGAGGGAAATATGGAGGTGGTGATCCCATGGTACATCTTAAATGCAGATGGATGCTGCTACTTAATGTTTTAATCTGCGTATCTACTGAAGAAACCTTGCTGCAGGTTATTAATGACTATTTTCACTAAGAAATCCATGAAATGTATCCTGATTATCCATAGCTCAACAAAATTATACATTAGATCAGATTGGGGCGGGAAGGGAAAATTTTAGTGATAGCCTTTTAAAAGAGTTAGTCAGAGAACAAGACCATCTTTAGCCTGTCGTTCAAGGCTCCATTTAAGCTCCTAGTCTACATGCAAATGCTATTCGAACTGGCGCGGCCACCTGTCTAGTTTTGAAGTGGACGGTTTGGTTCTCCAGTGCTCGGGCTGGAAATTTCTAAAATGAACATTGGACAAAATCTGTTTTTTCAAATTGAGGGGCTTATTTTTCCCCACCCTTGTGCCTTGTAAGTTGGAGGTTTTAACTGACAAGGCCATTAAGATCTTCAAACCCATCTTCAGCAAGAAAGGGATCAGAAGGACAATTTTTTGAAATCCCTCTCCCGACGCAGAGCATCACCGGCCTGGGAATGCTGCAGATTGGGAATTATGGCATTTCCCTCCCACCCACCACAAATTTCTATCCATTAATATTAACTGGTGCAAAATTGTGTGGCGCATGTACCTGAATTCCTGATACTTGCTTCCAACCGCCAAGGCTCCACATCTGCAGTGCAATTTTATAAAATGACCCCTCAGCTCTCGCACCACATTCCCAGTGCCCTTTGCCTCTATCCAGTTTTGGACTTGGCAACAACACTGTTCTAACTCACTAACACCAGCGTTCAGTCATACTTCAGACCGGGGACTAGAATTTCATCTTAAAAAGGGAAAACTGGAGTTTTGTCTCGCTGTCCAGCTTTGCACTGCAATTAAACCATCAGTATAAAATGTACTTTACACAAAACAGGAGATACTATAAAATAATGAAAACATGGTCACAACAAAGTACTAAGGAAATGATGAAATTCTAGTTATGTCTTTTTTATTGAAAATGTATTTAACAAGCTGGCCAAGACAAAGTCCATTTACAAGACACGGCACTACAGAAGCTTTAGTCTCAGACAGTTTTACATTTATCCTTAAGAACGTGAATGTAACTCTACACACCAGGTCATTAAATGAAAATAAATACATCACATCCTCCCCCATTTTGTATTCCACCTTTTGTATATAAAGTTTCACCCTTCATCAAGGCAGCATCTGTGTTTTTTAAAATCCCCTTTCTCTCGAAGATGCGGACTCTTGCTGGGGCACAGCAGCTCTCCGGTACCTCACCCAAGTGGCCACTCACGAGTCTAGGCAGTGAGCGCTGGGAGGCTCTTTGACCATCGAGGGCATACTCTCCTCACTTGGACATCCGCACATAGTCACTCGCTCCTTGCGGCACAAGTCGGTGCACAGCGATTAGGAGCTTGTGCTCTGATTGAGTTTTCTACTTCTCCATCCAGGGATGAGCACTTGTAGCATCCAAGAGCTGCCCTGGTCGAGATCAACGAACAGAGTCAAGACCTAGAATCAAACCCGTGTCCTTTTTGGTGTGTAATGCTCGCAGTGTATTCCTAACAAAGCAAGCAGGAGTATTCATTTTACATTCAAATCATAAGCCCTAACCCTCAAAAGATCAGGACCACTTTGCAGAGTCAACAAGCTTGCACTGGGGATGGATGGGACATAACATAATGTAACCATTTTTTCTTTTAGAATTGCTCAAGTTAACCAATAAAACACCATTAGGGCTGTGCCAAGGGTGGTTTGCAAAAGATTATTCAAATGATTACCAAATAACTGAGGTGCAGCTCGCTGATTCAATGTGGCTTTAGACATGTTGAATTGTTTGATTATATTCTTCCCCCAAAGTTAACTAGCCTAAGGGCCCAGAACAATGAATTTACAGACCAAAAATCAACAGCCTTGAAATTACATTGTGCCATATTAGTGTACACATGCTTAGCTCATTCATATGACACTCCTATGCATGCTATCTTAAGAGGCTTTAACTCAATTAAGGGAATGGGTAAGACAACCGTTAAAATAGCAAATAAGGGAATTTCATGCACAGGGGTCAAGTATTTTGTATGCCAATATCACACGGCATAATTTCAAGGCGATAGTGTTTGATGGCAGTCGCAGTGTCATCAGTAATAGGTTCTGAACACTGAAAGCAACAGTGCGTTATTACTCTGTTCCTCCCATATTGGTTGCCTCAGTGAATTGTTTAATTAAATCAATTTACATTTCTGATTGGTTGTTAATATTAAAATTGGTTATAATCAGCTAATTGGCACAACCCTAAATATCACATGGAGACAAATAAACACTGACAAATGTGATCAATATATACTTACAGGTCTGTATGGTGCAATAATGAGCAGACAGCTCCAACCGTGCATTTATTTACCAAAAGTACACAGCAGGCTCATTACAGCATCAGACAAGGTTCAAACTGGTGACTGTTCTCTAACTGTGACCTGCACACGAAAGTTGTTGTGGAACCGGGCAGTAATCAGAAAAAAGTAATTGAAAAAATTTACATCCTGAAAACAAGCACATGAAAGTTCTGGGGAAGAACCCAGATTTAAATAAACTTAATAGTATACAAACCGCGGAAAAGAAAAAAACCACAGGCAATTCCAAAGCTAAATTGTGTTGTCTTATAGGGCCTTTCTTTCACATTGGGACACAAAGCAAGATGCACATTCTCTCTCCAGTCATGGCCAGTGTAAAGGTTTGTACTGATGTAGCCGATTGCCTTGACAGACTTCACTGTGTTTTTGTACATTGGGTATAAACTGTCTTTCACCATTTGAGCCCGGTTTTGGGTTGTGAACTTCACCCTCAATGCCAAAATGTTTGGCTTTAGACAGGTTGTGAAAACAAAGCTAAGGCTATTCCATTCAGCCCTGTAGCCACGTTTCAGCTTTTCTGGGTATTGGTTGTGGAAGTCCCTTCACTTTGTAATGTATTGGATGACGACAGGTTTCTTCACAAATACCAAATGGTCATCTGCTTAACTTCATTGTGTTTAAGTTAAAGAGACAAGTTTTTTTATTCTTATACAAAAGCACATCATTTGATTAGGGCATGAAAGGCAAATGATTGAAAGCTAAATTCAAGAAATAGGTGTTCATTAACAGACCCATTAAGAAAGAAAAAACTTGCATTTATATAGCATCTTCCATGACATCCCAAAGCACTTTGCAGCCAATGAAGTACTTTTTGAAGTGTAGTCACTGAATTTACTTAATTCCAGTTTCTATTGTTGGTAACATTCCAGTTTTTAATTTTAAAAAATGTTCAAATACAGTTGCAAGGATTTTCCCTGATGCCCGAGTGGATGCAGAAGTATGCTGTACAGATTTAGAATTCCTGATCCAGGTTCAATTTCTGGGCTGAGTTAATTCATCTCAACGGATCACAGTTGGCCCTCTAGAATTGGCCTCGAGACTCTGGATTGGGGGTGGGGAGAGGGGGGAGAGAGAGAGAGAGAGAGAGAGAACAATCTCATAGGGTTTTCACTCCTGATTGCTAGCCAGTTGCCCCTGTTGTTGGAAAGTGTATATTTCTGGACATTAGGTGAGGATAAAGTGGGATGAGGATAGGACTGGGCTTGGTTGTAATGGTCCTGGGGGTAGGACAACCTGCCAACACTCACTGTCTGGGACTTGCACATAAAGGATAGTCACTGATTAAGGTACTGATAGGCAGCAGGTGTCTGTGGAACTGTACCCCAGCAAGTGTCAGGGCCTTCAGGAGAGGAAAATATTAGTGTGTAAAAATGAAACAATAATGACACCATTGGGTATATTTGCCTGTGTGTGTTAAGTTAATGATTTATTTTTACTGGTTTATAATGATGAGTATCAGAATTTTTTTGATTTTATATATAGCCGCACATCTTTAAAGTTTGTTGCATGAATTGACACGATTGCTCGCAGTTTTGCCTGTGTAATTACAGTCTGTTCTTGATAATTCAAAGTCATCTTTGCGCTAAATAACTTGAATTATCCAATTTGAATTAAGCACTGAAAAGTAGGAATGTAGTGCTAACACGCTGAATTATCAGATAATTTGAAAGAAGCAACTTTGAGCAAGTGTAGCCTGTGCATGTTGATGCGGGTAAAGCTGTTCTGACAATGGTACTACGTTTTAATGAATTCTAGGAGGGCCACAGTAGCAATTTTACACCAAAGTCAGTTTCAAAAATGGCCTTTTTCCTCCGCCTAACAGAAAGTCCTCCCTCTGGGAAGATCAGATCAGTTGGGATTCAGATTTCTCCATGAGGGTTTATGTTGTGGTGATAGAGGAACTGGTGCTCTCAAAGTGACAAAAATGAATTGCTCAGGGAAATTTTAAATGTCCCCACTATTTGAAGCCAGCATCAACAACAATTGCTCTCAGATCAGACCATGTGTGGGTTATATGCAAGGTAGAGTTCCCACTATTCTCTCCCAAATACGTTTCTTAATCCCACCTCAAAAGAGCAGCCATGCTACACCAGTGACAGTTCCATCTCCCACATTAGCCATTTCTTTGACCTTTCTTTGAATATTCCAAGGCTGTCAGGCAGTTTAGGCTGGGGGCTCCTGCCTACTAGGAACTAGTTTGAGATTGCCCAAATTTATATCACTTCTCACTCTTCCAGCCACTGAGGACTTTCATCCAAGCACTGTTCAAAATCAAAGCCAAGACCCATAGCTGAAATAAGAGTGCTCTCACTTGCTGTGCCCCTCAGTCCTTTATGCAATAGCCAGTGTTAATACTGATCTGCGAATGAGATTAACTGAACTATATCTTAATCTTCTGTCCTTCTCCCAAGATCACTTCTGTATGGGATTTCATTTAATGCATTAGCAAAGACCCGCTAACACTCATTCAAATCAGAAACGAAGTTAGGACAGAAACTCATGATATTCCACTTGTGAATCAAACCTTCTCAAGTTACCACCCAATTTCATTTTAGTTCATTTAAAGAGTATTAGGAATTCATAAATCTTCAGCATATTTTATACTTCTCTAATGTTACCTTGTAACATAAGGAGTTAAAAATATACGTAATTATTTTGCAGATACACTAAGTCCTCTATTATGAGGTCTTTGAGACCACTCAGTGAGTGGGGGCATCAGAGACAGTCTGCACTCTTGCCATTAACAAATGGTTACTGTACTCAATGTCCTGGTAATATTCTGAAGGCTTCTGGAGTGCATTACAGAAAATACACCCCATGATGTGGCAGAACTTCAACACTCAAACATGTTAACTGTGTAATCTTTTCTTTGAAAAAGTGAAATTGCGCCATTGGTCAGTGGAACAAATTGGGTTTCATAACCTCCGTGATCAGTATTTAGTTTTGCTTTACAATTTCCATCTGGTCAAGTCTGTCACCATAATGGGATCTTGCCAATTCCAACAGAACAGGACTGTGTTAAGTCCTAAAGTGTTATGGTCACTGTCTTTACAGTCTCAGTTAACTGCTGGGTGATTACTCCATTAGTAAGAAGTGTTCCCCTTTATTTATGTTTGGAAAGCCTCCTGCCTCGAACTCTTGGGCGACTGTAGCTGTATGACTGCATTAGGCCCATAAGGAACACAAAACTATCTTTTGTGCGAAATGCCTGTGGCACAAAAAAAACCTCTCAAAAATGTTGCTAATTGCCGTTTTATATACATGTCCAGGTGAATTTGAGCCTCCCGTGCAATGTCAGAGCGTGAAACTGCTCAGGGCAGCTCAGACTTCCGACTCCCAACCAGACTAATAGAACATAAATTAGACAGTAAGCTCTGGAGTGGTCTCTAGGCGCTGGTCTGTCGGAGGTTTCCTCAGCTGAAATGATTACTGTAGTTGCAATTGTGAATTCAAATCTCCAGGAACAGAAACAAAACAAACTGGGGGGCTGTTGATCCTGCGATTGAGAAGAGGAGGAGGAAGAGGAGGAGAGGAGGGGAGGAGAGGAGGGGAGGAGAGGAGAGGAGGGGAGGGGAGAAGGGGAGGGGAGGAGGGGAGGGGGAAGGGGGGGACCTTTGCCAGTTTGGGAACCGGATAGAGCGGTTATCTCACCAAGCCTGATCTGTGCCACTGTTGTGCTTGGTTTACAGTCTCTTTTTAATGAGTTTCTCCAGTTTACGGATCCTGGAAGATTCCTGTTCAGGGGACGGGGCAGACAGCGATGTTGTTAAACTGTTCTCTCCACCTGAAGGAGGGGTAGGTAGTCTCTGTCGGAAAAGTTCCAGCATGCTGCTCTGCTCGCTCCGCTTCAGACCCTGCAATACAGAAAAGGGGGATTTGTACCAAAACAGCTATTCCTTTTAATTTACAGGTACACTTCTTTTTAGCTGGCACTTGGATTTACCCAGGAAGTCATATCCTAGAAGCTGAGGCGAACTGCAGAGACGCATCTAAGGGGAAGCTAGATAAACATATGAGGGAGAAAGGAACAGAAGGTTATGCTGATAGGGTTAGATGATGAGGGGAGGGAGGAGACATGTGTGGAGTATAAACACCGGCATAGACCTGTTGGGCCGAATGACCTGCTTCTGTGCTGAACATTCTATGTAATTATTCCACACCCTGTTTAACGCTGCTGGTTATCTCTGTCTCAGTGATTGCACCTGTAAAGCCATAATATCTCAGCCCCAGAGCCACAATTTGGTGAACGTCAATAATTAAAAGTCTAGTTTGATTTTCAATTGCTTCTGATTTTAGGGTTTCAAAAATAGGTTCTTAAAAAATGCACTTGAATTGATTTTATTGCAGTACGACAGACTTAAAGGAGGGTGTAATTTTAGGGCAGTGCTGTGATACTCCAATAAACTGCAACTGAATGATAGAAAGCGAGTTCTCATTGGTGATTCCCCCACATGGGGAGTTTGCCATCTTAGGCATGCTGCCACGGGGCAGCACGGAAAGGAGCTCGAGGGACATCGCAGCAGCTGGCTGAAGGGCAGCACTGAGGTCGCCAGTTTCTGGGAAGCTATGGTGGGGGCAGCAAAACTACAGAATCCTCATCATAGTCGGTCGACTATTGTCAGAGCTCCTGTGACTGTGCTTCACACCTCTTTATTCATCATGCATTGGAGACAATGTTTCCCCCTAATTTTTTTTTTTTAAAGGGGGAAGTGCGTGGTCCCTTTAACAGGCTGCACGGTTCATTCAAAGTTTCGCACATGTGCAAAATTTCACAGTTGAGAAGCCGGTCTCGGGCTGCGCGGGACTGGCAGACAGCTGCGCGGCTTAGAGGGAACATTGATTGGAGACTTGTCCACGGTCGCTCTTTCATTGACTTGGTATGGACTGTGTCACAGCTTGTGGATGTCATTGGCTAATTCAAGGATTAATTCACACGCTTTTTGATGGCATCTCCTCCAATTTCACAACTCGCCATCGAGGGATTTGAAGTCTCGACCTCTGGGTTGCTAATCCAGTACCATAACTACTGTAGTACCGTACCCAGTTTGGTGGGCTTGAACCTCTGATCTAGGAACCTCTGATACTGCGCAAGGCCTGAAATTAAAACAGAAAATGTTGTGATTGCCCAGCATCTGAAACAGAAAGAGATAGGTGTACATTTGGGTGGTTTCAGATAAAAGGTCCCATCCCAAACATCAATCAATTTCACTCTTTCAGATGCTGACTCACCTACTGTGAATTTCCAGCATTCATGGTTTCTGTTTATCTCAACAATACAGGGTGTTGGTTCTGAGACCATGTGTTCCTGCTCACTGCTGCCCTGCTCAAGGCTGAGGTGAACACAACACTGAGGTTTTAATTTAACACCTTGATTTAGCAGATATACTTCTGAAGACCTCACCTTCATGTCAAGAACTTTCTGAAATGTGTCCGTGCTACAATCAGCCAGGAGTTTGATGTAATTATCTACAAACACCACAGATGCTTCATGAGGAGCCATTACCACCTATAGCATTGAGAAAAAATAAATAGTTAGAACATGGTTAGGGAAGAGTTTGGCTGTTCATCACTTTGACTAGTTGAATTATCAAAAAAAAAGACTTGTGTTTACATAAGACCTCATCACATCTCTCAAAGCACATCACATACAATGTCTCATTCATGCCATTAAGATAATCCCATTTATATTTTGCCTTATCGTGCCAATATGGCGGCCATTTTGCACACAGCAAGATCCCACAAACAGAAATGAAATCAATGCCCAATTAATCTGTTTATGTCGTGTTCATTGAATGAAGAATGGTGGCCAGGACACCAGGAGAAAACTCTTATTCATCATTGAATAATGCCATGGGATCTTTAACACCCACCTGTACCAAAGGAACAGGTGGACAGGGCCTTGGTTAAATGCCTCACCTGAAGCATATGGTACAGCAATTCTGCTTGTTCCCATAATCCTTCAATACACACCCCGGTCCTCACTGCCTCCCCCCCCACCCCCCAGCCCGGTGCCATTTCCTCCTTTCACCATTGTTGACGTTCCTTCTTTAATCAGGAGAACATAGTTTGAGTGGATCTGGACTTCTCCATGCACTTCACCACTGCCCCAGGATATGCTACCGTGGGGCATGAGTGATCTCGTCAGTTGTCTCTCTTCTTAAAACTATGGAAGTACTCCATTGTCATCCACTGATTTACTTAGTGGGTTGGTCAAGAATTAACAGTGAGGATAACCTAGAAGCCAGATCATTGAGTCTGATATTTATCCTATTTTAATGTTATATACACTTCTGCAGTATAACGTAAAGGAGTGACATCTGAAAAGCTTTTCAACTCTTATGGGCAAAAGTCTCACAGCCAGAGGGCCCTGAGTCACAGTGCCATTGTAAAACACTGGCAGGGACAATCATCAATCTAGAATACTGGAAATATACAGTAGGTTCATCAGTATCTGAAAGGAGAAAAATTACATGAACCTGTCTTTTCTCTTTTCAGATGCAGACAGACCTGTTGCATATTTCCAGCATTTAATTCCAGCAATTTTTTTTAATGTTTTTATTTCATCCATAAATATATTTACAAAATTTCAAACCTTTTCAAATATTTAGCACTTTTATTTAATGCCATTACATCATACCCCTAGAAATAGTGCATACACTCTCTTGTACACAGTTGGCAGTCACAACGTGGCTAGAGGAATGGTGCAAGGGGGAGGGATTCAAATTCCTGGGACATTGAAACCGGTTCTGGGGGAGGTGAGACCAGTACAAACTGGACTGTTTGTACCTGGGCGGGACCGGAACCGATGTCCTAGGGGGAGTGTTTGCTAGTGCTGTTGGGGAGGGTTTAAACTAAAATGGCAGGGGGTTGGGAACCTTTGCAGGGAGACAGAGGAAAGGGAAGCAAGGATAGAAACAAAAGACAGGGAGGAGAAAAGCAAAAGTGGAAGGCAGAGAAATCAAGGGTGTAAATCAAACAGGGCCACAGTAAATAATAATTCTAAAAGGACTAAGAGTGTTAAAAAAACAAGCCTGAAGGCTTTGTGTCTTAATGCGAGGAGCATTTATAATAAGGTGGATGAATTAGCTGCGCAAATAGATGTAAACGGATATGATATAATTGGGATTACGGAGACATGGCTCCAGGATGATCAAGTCTGGGAATTCAACATCCAGGGTTATTCAATATTCAGGAAGAACAGGAAAAAAGGAAAAGGAGGTGGGGTAGCATTGCTGGTTAATGAGGGGATTAACACAATTGTAAGGAAGGATATTAGCTCTGATGATGTGGAATCTGTATGGGCAAAGCTGAGAAATACCAAGGGGCAGAAAACGTTAGTGGGAGTTGTATACAGACCCCCAAACAGTAATGCTGAGGTTGGGGGATGGCATTAAATGGGAAATTAGAGACGCGTGCAATAAGGGCACAGCAGTTATCATGGGTGACTTTAATCTACATATAGATTGGGCTAACCAAATTAGTAACAATACTGTGGAGGAGGAATTCCTAGAGTGTATACGGGATGGTTTCCTGGACCAATA